>OX608079.1:39807894-39850394 GCA_951509765.1 Sphenella marginata | reverse complement strand
ACGAAGATGCACCTGTGAAAACATACAATTCATTATAAATACTAATATTTTTTATCAAAAAGGCTTAAAATTATTGTACTTACCTTGATTTTCAATGAAATATGTATTTTTCCCCAAAACCGAAAAAAAATTTAAATTTATTTTGACAGAAAATTTAATTTATGGAATCAGCTGTTAAAATTCCTTTTGTACGCAATTATTAAAATGTTTCTATTTCATTCGCTCTCATGGGAATTGCAATGGCGAAAAAAGAGAACGATTTCTGTTTGGGAAATATATTCCATAAATATGCGTTGGTGTTGGTATGAAGGAGAAAAAAATAGAGATGGTTTTGGAAATCGATAAGAATTTCATAAAAAGTGGATAGCCATGGTTGGTAGGGAGGTTAGTAAATCTTATAAATAAAAATGAATGTGTGTCTGTGTGTCTGTGTGTCCTTTATGGACGTCCAAAGTACTCAACCTATTTTTATGAAAATTTCACAGTATATTCTTGAGATCATGGGTTAAAGCATAGGCTATATTAATTTTTGGAAAAGTGGGCGGTGCCACGCCCCCAGGCTATATAAAACTACAATTCTTCATAACTCTGAACATATTTGGTCTAAATTAATGCTTTTTGGATATGTGTGTCCTTGGGTCAAGATTTATGTAATTTTGGAAAAAAGGGCGGTGCCACGCCCACATTTTTTGTGTTTTGCTGTACTTCAATAATGTCCAAAGTTTATGGTCGATCTCTTTTAAACTTTCAAGATTGGTTCAGAAGATTGTTGTGTAAGACTTAGGCTATATCAATTTTTGGAAAAGTAGGCGGTGCCACGCCCCCAGGCTATATAAAAATTAAATTCTTCATAGCTCTGAACATATTTGGTCTAAATTAATGATTTCTGGATATGTGTGTCCTTTAGTCACGATTTATGTAATTTTGGAAAAGTGGGCGGTGCCACGCCCACATTTTTGGTGTTTTGTTTGTACTTCAATAATGTCCAAAGTTTATGGTCGATCTCTTTTAAACTTTCAAGATTGGTTAAGAAAATTGTTGTGTACGATTTAGGCTATATCAATTTTTGGAAAAGTAGGCGGGGCCACGCCCCAAGGCTATATAAAATTTAAATTCTTCATAGCTCTGAACATATTTGGTCTAAATTAATGATTTCTGGATATGTGTGTCCTTCGGTCAAGATTTATGTAATTTTGGAAAAAAGGGCGGTGCCACGCCCACATTTTTTGTGTTTTGTTGTACTTCAATAATGTCCAAAGTTTATGGTCGATCTCTTTTAAACTTTCAAGATTGGTTCAGAAGATTGTTGTGTAAGACTTAGGCTATATCAATTTTTGGAAAAGTAGGCGGTGCCACGCCCCCAGGCTATATAAAAATTAAATTCTTCATAGCTCTGAACATATTTGGTCTAAATTAATGATTTCTGGATATGTGTGTCCTTTAGTCACGATTTATGTAATTTTGGAAAAGTGGGCGGTGCTACGCCCACATTTTTTGTGTTTTGTTTGTACTTCAATAATGTCCAAAGTTTATGGTCGATCTCTTTTAAACTTTCAAGATTGGTTAAGAAAATTGTTGTGTACGATTCAGGCTGTATCAATTTTTGGAAAAGTAGCCAGTGCCACGCCCCCAGGCTATATAAAATTTAAAATCTTCATAACTCTGAACATATTGGGTCTAAATTAAAGATTTTTGGGTATGTGTGTAATTTAGTCAAGATGTATATAATTTTGGAAAAGTGGGCGGTGCCACGCCCACATTTTTTGTGTTTTGTTTGTACTTCAATAATGTCCAAAGTTTATGGTCGATCTCTTTTAAACTGTCAAGATTGGTTCAGAAGATTGTTGTGTACGATTTAGGCTATATCAATTTTTGGAAAAGTAGGCGGTGCCACGCCCCCAGGCTATATAAAATTTAAATTCTTCATAGCTCTGAACATATTTGGTCTAAATTAATGATTTCTGGATATGTGTGTCCTTTGGTCAAGATTTATGTAATTTTGGAAAAGTGGGCTGTGCCACGCCCCTTTTTTGTGTTTTGTTTGTACTTGAATAATGTCCAAAGTTCATGGTCGATCTCTTTTAAACTTTCAAGATTGGTTAAGAAAATTGTTCTGTACGATTCAGGCTATATGAATTTTTGGAAAAGTAGCCAGTGCCACGCCCCCAGGCTATATAAAATTTAAATTCTTCATAACTCTGAACATATTAGGTCTAAATTAAAGATTTTTGGATATGTGTGTAATTTAGTCAAGATGTATATAATTTTGGAAAAGTGGGCGGTGCCACGCCCACAGTTTTTGTGTTTTGTTTGTACTTCAATAATGTCCAAAGTTTATGGTCGATCTCTTTTAAACTGTCAAGATTGGTTCAGAAGATTGTTGTGTACGATTTAGGCTATATCAATTTTTGGAAAAGTAGGCGGTGCCACGCCCCCAGGCTATATAAAATTTAAATTCTTCATAGCTCTGAACATATTTGGTCTAAATTAATGATTTCTGGATATGTGTGTCCTTTAGTCAAGATGGATATAATTTGGGAAAAGTGGGCGGTGCCACGCCCACATTTTTTGTGTTTTGTTTGTACTTCAATAATGTCCAAAGTTTATGGTCGATCTCTTTTAAACTGTCAAGATTGGTTCAGAAGATTGTTGTGTACGATTTAGGCTATATCAATTTTTGGAAAAGTAGGCGGTGCCACGCCCCCAGGCTATATAAAATTTAAATTCTTCATAGCTCTGAACATATTTGGTCTAAATTAATGATTTCTGGATATGTGTGTCCTTTGGTCAAGATTTATGTAATTTTGGAAAAGTGGGCGGTGCCACGCCCACATTTTTTTGTGTTTTGTTTGTACTTCAATAATGTCCAAAGTTTATGGTCGATCTCTTTTAAACTTTCAAGATTGGTTAAGAAAATTGTTGTGTACTATTCAGGCTATATGAATTTTTGGAAAAGTAGCCAGTGCCACGCCCCCAGGCTATATAAAATTTAAATTCTTCATAACTCTGAACATATTATGTCTAAATTAAAGATTTTTGGATATGTGTGTTCTTTAGTCAAGATAGATATAATTTGGGAAATGTGGGCCGTGCCACGCCCACATTTTTTGTATTCAGTGCTTTGTTTGTACTTCAATAATGTCCAAAGTTTATGGTTGATCTGTTTTAAACTTTTCCAATACGTTAAAATCTTCGTTGGGTACGACATACATAGGCTACATTTGTAAATTCTTTGGAAAAGTGGGCAGTTCCAGGACCACAAGCTAAGTAATATTTCAATTCGTTATATCCCTGAATGTATTTGCTTTAGTGACATTTTAACGTTCTTAAATCTTAATCAAAGCACTTAATTTTTTTTTTTTGTTATTGCCGTTCATACATATCCAGAGTATTATAGGTAGATATAGGATATAATTAAATAAGTACTCACTATACATCTGCTCAGCAGCGCATAATGGTTTTTGTCATACCCATTGAGTTCAAAAGATCCGTTTTTTGAGTTGGACATCCAAAAAATTTATTTGTTTATACCAAAGACTTTAAAGCCAGAAACATTGTATATCCTAAAGCACTGCAATAAATGGAATGTTAAAAGTTAAAGAAAAATATTTGAAAATGTATTTCTAGGGAAGTCACTGGTCAGGCAGAACAACGTCTGCCGGGTCTGCTAGTTTGTAATAAAATCCGAGCTAATAATTATTTTAAAACTTATTTCTTTAAAAATGATAGCTAATCTTACTAATATATAAAAACGTAAGTTTGTGAGTGACTGCGGATGTTTGTGGTTCTTTATCGTCTGAACAAATGGCCCGATCATTACGAAATTTTGCAGACAGGTTCTTAGGAGAGTAGAATAGGTAACAGGCATCATGAAACTTCGATAAATTTACCGATAATAGAGTTATCGGCCAAAATGTTGTTTTCCGTAAAATTTGGAGTATTCGCACAAAATTGATATCAATCGAAAGGGGAAGACCACAGTTTTCACTTGGACTCCGGTTCAATTCGATATATTTATCGATAACAAAGTTATCGGTCAAAATGTGGTTTCCGGTAAACTTTGGAATATTCGCACAAAATTGATATCAATCGAAAAGGGAAGACCACAGCTTTCATTTGGACTTCGGTTCAATTCGATATATTTATCGATAACAGTGTTATCGGTCAAAATGTGGTTTCGGGTAAACTTTGGAATATTCGCACAAAATTGGTATCAATCGAAAGGGGAAGACCACAGCTTTCATTTGGACTTTGGTTCAATTCGATATATTTATCGATACCAAAGTTATCGGTCAAAATGTGGTTTCCGGTAAACTTTGGAATATTCGCACAAAATTGGTATCAATCGAAAGGGGAAGACCACAGCTTTCATTTGGACTTTGGTTCAATTCGATATATTTATCGATAACAGAGTTATCGGTCAAAATGTGGTTTCGGGTAAACTTTGGAATATTCGCACAAAATTGATATCAATCGAAAGGGGAAGACCACAGCTTTCATTTGGACTTTGGTTCAATTCGATATATTTATCGATAACAGAGTTATCGGTCAAAATGTGGTTTCGGGTAAACTTTGGAATATTCGCACAAAATTGGTATCAATCGAAAGGGGAAGACCACAGCTTTCATTTGGACTCCGGTTCAATTCGATATATTTATCGATAACAAAGTTATCGGTCAAAATGTGGTTTCCGGTAAACTTTGGAATATTCGCACAAAATTGATATCAATCGAAAGGGGAAGACCACAGCTTTCATTTGGACTTTGGTTCAATTCGATATATTTATCGATAACAGAGTTATCGGTCAAAATGTGGTTTCGGGTAAACTTTGGAATATTCGCACAAAATTGGTATCAATCGAAAGGGGAAGACCACAGCTTTCATTTGGTTTTTGGTTCATTTCGATATATCTACATATACATATATATAAAATAGGATGTACATATTTACTTATGTGGGTATGTATGTATGTATGTTATAGACTCCGGAACTACCACGCCAATTTTGTTACAGGATAGCTCAGTAGGAACCCTGAGAGTGTTTATGTAAAGTTTTATTCCGGGAAGTGGACCAGGGAACGAAATATTCCAAACTTTTTTCTTTATGGAACGAATTTCTTCAAATTTGGCAAAAGAGTAGTTCTTTACTTTTGTTGAAATTTGGGATTACTTTTTTACAGGGAAATGGACCAGGGACCGAAATATTCCAAACTTTTTTATTTATCGTGCGATTTTTTTCCCTAAATTTGGGCAGAACAACGTCTGCCGGGTCCTTCTAGTATGTACATAAGATCTCAAAATTCCACTTTTTTGATTTCCTTGAGAAAAATTAAGCTAAATTTTATATAAGTCTGGCCAGACCTATGTGTACCCATGAGGGTTAAAGGTGAACGACTTGTAATTGCTGAGGGAAGACACAGCGACTCCACTAAATAACCTATTGGGAGAATCACCAAAATCATACCTGAACATAAATCACACAGTGCCACAAAATAAAAGTAAATACACTCATCAAGCGACCTAGCTAAGATTGTTTACCTAGTCAAGTGTAACACGAAACGGTATTTGAAAATTTGAAATATTGTTAAGAAACCGATTTTTCAGTTTCTACTTAAGAAAAAATTCATAAAAAAATCAATTTTCAACCGATTTCAAAATTCTCAACGGTTTTGTCGCCATGCTTTCGGCGACAGCGTCAAATCGGACCCCAGGAAATGCGCGAGGTCATTTTGCCGGCAATTTACTTGTATACTGCATTCTCCCGCGGATAGGGCTAAGAGAAAAGCCATTCGACGTGCGCACAAACACAAACACACAGCCGCGCCCATTGTCGTCTCCGTCGCAGAGGTTAAGGAAGCTATAAGGAAGGCAAAACTTCTAGATCACTCGGACCAGACGGAATTGCCATGAAGATGCTGAAACACCTCAGCCACGAGGGGCACAAGTACTTGGCGGCTCTATTCAACCTCTCACTGACCACATTCGTTATACCAGATATCTGGAAACACGCGACTGTGGTCCCCCTCCTAAAACCTGGGAAGCCGGCGAATCAAGGAGATTCTTATCGTCCGATATCTCTCCTCTCGCCGGTAGTGAAGTTGTTAGAGGCTTTCTTGCTCCCATACTATACTGCAAACCTGCAGGTGGCCAATTCTCAACATGGCTTCCAGAAAAATCACAGCACAACATCGGCATTGAATGCCATCACGACGCAGATTAACTTCGGTTTGAACCAACACCAACCAACCCACAGGACGGTTATCGTGGCACTCGACCTGTCGAAAGCCTTCGACACAGTCAACCATGCCACACTCCTTAAAGACCTGGAGGAGACACCGCTTCCTGCCGGCCTAAAACGATGTACCGCCAACTATTTAAACGGTCGGCTGGCGTCAGTGAAGTTTCGAAACGAGAGATGTAGACCAAGAAGAATTAGACAAGGGGTCCCGCAGGGTGGTGTCCTTTCACCCCTTCTGTTTAACGTCTACATCTCGAGCCTCCCTCCTCCACCAGAGGGGGTCTCCATCGTTTCGTACGCTGACGACTGCACCGTGATGGCACGGGCAAAGGACCTTCCGCTATGTACGAGACTGAACTACTACTTGCGCGATCTTTCCAGCTTCTTCACAGAGCGGAACCTGACACTGTCCCCGACTAAATCGACAGCGACCCTATTCACTACGTGAAATGCGCAGATGGGGCAGGAGTTGAATGTCCACGTAGATGGTGTCCTACAGTCCACCACCCCATAATTCTAGGGGTTACATTCGACAATAGCCTCTCCTTCGCTAATCATGCCACCCCAATAGCTTCAAAGATACAAAGCCGCAACAAGATCCTCAAGTCACTGGCCGGCAGTACTTGGGGCAAAGACAAAGAAACGTTGCTGGCCACCTATAAGGCTATTGGCCGACCGGTTATTGATTATGCTGCGCCCATATGGTCGCCAAACCTTCACGACACCAACTGGAGGAAACTGCAGGTCTGCCAAAGCACCGCAATCAGAACCGCGACGGGCTGTTTGCTTATGTCACCTGAGTCTCACCTTCACCAGGAGGCTAAAATGCTCAACGTTCGCGAGCATGCGGAACTTTTAAGTAGGTAGTTCCTTCTGAACTGTCATAGACCCAGCCATCCAAATCGACAGCTATTGGATGAAACTCTGCCCGCCAGAGACATAAAGAAACATCTCAGAAAGCATTATGATGAGATCCGGCATCACATCTCGTTGCGGTTTGATCTTCGAGACCATAGGCGGGCCCCAAAGGACCTCCACACCGAGTCGGTGGACAGATCCCTCAGATCCCGGCCTGTGAACTCCGTTATTGGTACCCAACCACCTGCTATTGCTGAGGAAGAACGGGTCCTTCCGAGGGAGATAAGAGTCATGCTGGCACAACTTCGGTCTGGATACGGCAATAGGCTGAACTCCTATCTGTCCAGACTGAACCCCACCATACCGAACACATGCCCTGCATGCGGTATGGTCCCCCATGACACGCAACATCTCTTTTCCTGTTTTTCTGTAATACCCCTATCACTTTGGTCCAACCCTGTTGAAACAGCGCGGTTCCTTGGACTTCCGTTAGAAGGGCCCGATGACAACTAGGAGTGTACTGGCCCATTGGACAGGGCGAAGCACTGCTAACAATAAATATATATAGTGTTTTATTCATTTGAAATAAGTATGTTCTTTAAGCCAGAAGTTGAAATTTTTAAAAATTTCATACGGTTTTCCGGTTTCGACGTAATTTTTTTTGCCACTAATTAACAATGAATGAACCTCTTTGGGCATGTGTCATCGAGAGGCATTCACTACTTAATTATACCAGTTTTTATTTTTGAAATGGAACAATCTTAGCTACGTCGCTTGATGAGGTGGCGCGAACTAAAGTCAGTGGAATTAACGTCAGTGACGTTAATTCGCACCCCAAAAGCGAATAAATGTCAGTGACATTAAGACGCATGCCAAAAGCGAACTAAGGTCAATATTTTTAGCGAACTAACGTCATTGACATTAATTCGCATTAAGAAAGCGAAGTAAAGTCAGTACATTTTTTTCATATTCCAAATTTTCATTTTTCATTATCACCTTCGACTTATGATCATTATATCATGAATCTGGAATTTAAAAAATGAATCTGGGATTGACTTAGGTCAGATCCCCAATTCGGGGCGTGATCCATGGTATTTATGTGCAGAACTCGTTTTCGCATTGGCGGCCTTCGGCCGCGCTTCAAAAAATAACCCTGGGCTACGCCATTCCAACTCCGGGTGGTTGCCATAGCCGTGGCTGCCACAACGGTGATGTCCCAAATGCCTCAATGACCTTAATTCGCATGTCCAAAGCGAACTAAAGTCAAAATATTATACGAATTAACGGCACTGACTTTAATTCGTTTTTGGTCATGCGTCTTAATGTCGCTGACATTAATTCGTTTTTTGGGTGCGAATTAACGTCACTGACGTTAGTTCGCGCCACCCTTGATGAGTGTTTTTTTCAGTATCACACGTAGCTGGCCAAATAAATACAGTCCCAACAAATCTAAACTTTCGTTTTTTATTTCGAAATGTAAGATAGCAGAAAGGTCAAACAGTTTTGCAGATTTTTTACTAATTATAAGTAAGGATGGGACATTTAAAACAATCGTGATGCATAATCACGAAAGGTACACAGCCTTTGGCACATCCCTTACTTTTGTTTTGTTAAACATACATATACATATGTATAGGTACAATAAAGCAAAAAAAAATTCAACAAAGTAAAATAGAAGGATGCCGCAACATTAAGTTCTATGGTCAACCGCCTCTCTTGAACACCTTTGTCTATGATTTCCACGGATAAGGTATTTTACCTAAGTTTATTTGGCCTTTCAGAGAATAATTAAGTTTACTTTTAAGCAAACAACAGAACTTTACAAATAGGATACACATTAAACGTATTGAATTAAAACACATTTGTATATCGTGGGTCATTAACTAATTTTCGACTAAGGGATGTTCAGATAAACTACTTCGACTTTTTTCAGCAATGACAATAAGTTTATCATACAAAAGTAATGGGCGTTAGTTTATTACGAGCCCGTATATAGTTAACTTGTAATTGGGCTATTTTCCTATAGGGTAAGTTACTAAATGGGCACATATATATACATCACAAAATCGTATTGATGAAATTTAGACCTGAAGCATCATTTGCTCAAAGCATAAGACAGGCATCTGTCTGTAATGTGTCATATTAAAAAATACAAAGTGTAATTGAATTTATTTAAAGACGGAAAGTGGTGGGTAGTGATGAAAGTCGACTCCTGTACACTAACAAAGGAATTTTGTTAAATCGTTGCCACTTTTTTCGATTTTCCCAATTCAGGCAAATACAATAATTTATTTAGCGCCGCTCTCAAAAATTTTGAATAAAGTTTTTATATTCCACGATTTCTTTGCCATTGATTATATGAATTTACTATTTCCTTTTCAATTAAAAACAAGTAAGGAAAGGGTTGTCTTCGGCTGGGCCGAATGCTTCATACTTTTCATGAATACGCATAACTTTTTTAAGTGTCCGATCCTTGCTTACAATTGATACAAACTCTTCAAAAATATTAATTTAAAGATACATAGCCCAAGCCACATTTGTCGGAACAATCTATTGTATTGGGAGCTATGCGTTCTATCGGTCCGATCTTGCTGGTTCCGACTCAAGGTTAATCCTATGCAAAATGGCGCCTGCTTGCAAATTTTGATCGAGATATCTATGTATATATACTTAGAAACATCGGACAAAAGTTATAATACCATTTTATGTGAATCATAAAAGATACAGTGACGCCGCTTGCAAAGCTTACTATAAAAGAGAAACTACTTCTTATCCTCGTATACTGTTTGGCTTTTTTTTGCTGCTCAAATTATATTTCCCATAATAATCAATTTAGGAAATATAAATTAACCTTCCCAACTAATTGCATGTTGGTTTTCTCTTTTGTTAAGGATACGGCTACAGCGATAAGACAAAGGCGTCAAGACTTGAGCTTTAAAAACCTAGCTACATAGTTACTTATTCTAGAAAATTCTATCCAGGCGCCATACATACTTACATATATAGATGAATAGATAATAGTAACTTAAATTTTAATACTGATTGGAAACCATTATGAATTTGTACATGCATATCATGAAAGCAAGACAGAATCATACACAATACGAGTAGTAAAGCCAAATTAAAACTTTGGTGGTTTATTTATTATTACAACTGGTCCTTCTTAATAGTATTTTGAACCGACGGTCATTTTTGACACGTTTTTATCATTGGACCATACATTTTTATGATGTGGCAATTTTGGTACTAATACAAGGATTTGCATTGCTTCTTTCGTTTTACTATAAAAGGTGCATCATATTTGTATTTCAAGCATTCACGAACACGTGGCCCTTACGGCAGGCGGTACAATGTTTAAAATTATAAACAAAAAGACAGTGACCAAAATTGCAATTTTTACTCTCATTTTGTGTAATTTGTGGTTTTCCATTTCGGCACATAACTTAGACGTACTTAAATCAGGATTTCATGATGTGAGTGGAGGAACCAGCGAATCTAACGGTATACCTACTGGAACAATTATTGCTGGCAGAAGCATATTAAGTAATCATGGCAATATGCGCCTGTTATATGGTACAATTCCGAGAATGGTGCAGATATCTCGATCCAAAATACCTATAGAACTGGATTTACTAGTCGAAAATGGTGATGGGGATCGATCAAAACGTTTTGACGACTATGGTCATATGCGATTTGGAAAACGTGGTGGAGAGGAGCAGTTCGACGATTACGGTCACATGCGCTTTGGGAGAAGTACTTAAATCAGTACAATTAATACGACTAAGAAAATTTGTTCCCCTTAACTGGCTTTCTTAACGATGTTTGTCAATTTAACTTCTAGCATTAAATATGGATCGTGAAAACGGTCCTAACCAATATATGTATGTTTAACGATGTACACAAATAAATGGTACAAAATAAGTTGTTTCGTTTTGTTGTTTAGACATACATACATACTATACGCGAAACTTCACGCTCTTTGAGAGCCCTCTGAAAGTGGGAATTTTTTTTAAACATTTTCCATTAGTGCCAGAATGGTGAAAACAAAATGTCAGCATTTTAAGTTGATTTTTGGGTATTTTGCAATTTCCACTGAACCACGAGGTATGTAAAAGGCGATATCGAATGAATTCTTAAATTTTGAGTACTCGGAATGTATAAAATAAGACAAGATGTATTTAAAATAAAATAAATGAAATAATAAATAATTCATAATCTACACGGCTAAAAGTTTTAGACTAAATTAAAAACTTCTTAGGGTCATATATATGACCAAACCAAACTTGGTTTAGAATTAAATTTGTCATAGAAATACGCGTAATAAAAATTATTAAAATTTTAAACCGAAAATGTTTTTAAAAAATTATATTTTATCCCAGTTAAGTTTTAAATCTAAACCGCAAAAAATTTAGAATTTTTGTAGGTAATTGAGAGGCTTGGAATTTTTTACAAACAAGTTTTCAAAATGAATGATTTAAAATTTAGGCTCAAGTTCTTTTTTAGTAGTGCGATATTTCATGTTAGTCGAAATTTTCACTTGTTAGATAAAAAAAGTCAACAAAATTCCTTTAAAACTCTGTAAGCAAAATATATTTCTTTTCAACAAAATTTTTAAACTCAATAGGAATCTCCAAACTAAATCTTCTAAGGTTTCGAGAATTTTTTTTATTTTCTTTTGAAGTAATTATTCAAGTTTAGAAGGATTCAGTTAAACCAATTTACGTCCCCCTATTTTAAATACCCACCAGGAATTTTCGTTAAGTGCTACTTGTGTTATTCATTCCAGCATGCATGATTTTGTTAGGTTCATCGCAGGTACTGCTAAAACGTGTTAGCTGGTCATGACAGTTTTGAGTACCTCATTAAAGCAATAACAAATATGATCGCGAAAAATACCGCTACAAAAATATCATTTTGCTGATTTTTTTAAGTTTTGCATTGTAACTTTCAGAAATAAGTTTTAATTTAAGACAAGCCTGGAGCAAATTTTTGTTTAAGAAGACTGAACTCAATTTCATTTTGTATATAGTTTTATAAAAAATAAAAAAATAAACAATTTTACTAAATACATAGATATGTATGTTAATGCATCATCTGCCCAAATTTCAAACGCCTACGATAAACCCTGATATGTTGTACCTAAGCAATTTGGGCATTAGCGCCATATTGCGCACGTTTTATAATTTTTTTTAACAAGTAAACATTTTTCTACTCTTAAGAACTATTTAAAATTTTGTTACCAAAGTGGGTATTTTATAATAGATACTAGTATCGCCCGTGGTCGAAATTCGACCAATTTGAATTTTCTTCAAAATTTTGAAATAAAATACTTATTTTCGAAAAAATGTACCGAAATAGTCGGGAACTCTTTAGCTTTGGGGTCAAAGGGTAGAAGTTATGAAAAATGTTGAGTGCTACATCAAAACATGCGGTTCGGTGTCCCTGATAATAATATGCAGGCGGAAGGTCAATACTATAAGCCAGTCAAAATTTATCAACAAAAAACCTTAAGTACATTTTTTACTTGGTCTTATGTTATAGATTTTGTTAGAAGAACTTCAGAAATTTTAAGTAAAGGACCAGCCCCCATGTACTCAACAACGGTTTTTATAGTGCTTTTGATCCTATCAATCCATATTTACCAATAAATTCAATATTTCGTTATCAACTCATGGCGGTGTTATATGATGCATTTAAACTTCATTTGTACATATATTTTTGTTTATTTATGCCTGCAGATACGTTAATTTGTCATATTTTTTATAATATAAGTTTCGAAAAATTTATTTACCCTTTCAAAAGTCCAATTAAAAGCAAAACCTTTAAAATTCCCAAAATATATGATGAAAATACCATTACTCAGTTTTACTCCACTTTCACGGAGTGGCACCAATGACAAATGTTATAAAAAATGTGCATTTTGACAGCGCTCTCTCGAAACGAAGAGTCTCAAATCTATTTATCTATGGTTAGTAAAAGGAATGAGGGCAAAAAATTTGAAAATTTGAGCAAGTGTTTCACGCACCGAGTAGAAGAAACCAAATGCGCAGAAATTTTCGGCAGAGAGAATGACGATTTCTCAATTTTTCGGTAACGTTTATAATCGCATGGCTTCCCCTCATAAGTATGTACATATATGAATGTATGTATGTAAAATGAATGAGTTTTAAAATCTTTGAGCTTACAGGATTGCCCATATGCGTGAGCGTGTATAATTGTACAATTTTTATACCAAAATGGGTATAAATGTATACTACTTGCAGGACACCTGACTTCGATTCTCGGGATTCTCGGTGAATCGGGATTCTCGGTGAAGACAAAATAGGGAATTGTTTTTTTTTTAATTCTTTTAAAGCAAGGAAAATTGTTTAAAATGACGCCAGCAACTACTTATACTTTCCAGCGTCTACTTACAGCTTTGCTCTAAATGAGACAATAGGTAATATTTTTCTGGCCAATCTTCAATAAATTAAAAAAAAAAAATATTATGATAAAAGGTTTTCATATGTTATATGTTTCAAGGCAAATTTAATTTATAAAAAAAAAAAACTTAACCTGCCCCGAACCCGTGCTTTTGAACCTGTAAGCGCACGCATCAGAGCCGGCACCTTTACCACTGCTGTATAATGTATATCATTTCTGTTATGAATCAGAGACTTTATCTACTGGGTTGTAGATGTCGCTAAGGGTAGTGGGGAAATTCTTTACGCCATGCGTGCACGGGTCCATCTAGCGTACATCGAAACAGTTAGATACTGTAGTTTTGGCTTTTGGTAAAAGCTTTTATATACATATGTTGTGCTGTTGGAGATTACAAAATAGTTGGAGAGTTCTGGAAAGTTTGTAGGCTTCTTATTTGTTTAATAACAAAAAAACAAAGCATAATTTTCAAAATTTTTTTCGCGAGACAGTAGAAATAGTCCATACCAAGATGGCAATATAACTTTTATAGGGATCTATCTATAAATACTATATGAAGTTGGGTTGCGAAAATTACTATGGGGAGAGTGTTAGCCTATTAATATATTACTAGTATCGCCCGTGGTCGAAATTCGACCAATTTAAATTTTCTTCAAAATTTTGAAATAAAATACTTATTTTCGAAAAAATGTACCGAAATAGTCGGGAACTCTTTAGCTTTGGGGTCAAAGGGTAGAAGTTATGAAAAATGTTGAGTGCTACATCAAAACATGCGGTTCGGTGTCCCTGATAATAATATGCAGGCGGAAGGTCAATACTATAAGCCAGTCAAAATTTATCAACAAAAAACCTTAAGTACATTTTTTACTTGGCCTTATGTTATAGATTTTGTTAGAAGAACTTCAGAAATTTTAAGTAAAGGACCAGCCCCCATGCACTCAACAACGGTTTTTATAGTGCTTTTGATCCTATCAATCCATATTTACCAATAAATTCAATATTTCGTTATCAACTCATGGCGGTGTTATATGATGCATTTAAACTTCATTTGTACATATATTTTTGTTTATTTATGCCTGCAGATACGTTAATTTGTCATATTTTTTATAATATAAGTTTCGAAAAATTTATTTACCCTTTCAAAAGTCCAATTAAAAGCAAAACCTTTAAAATTCCCAAAATATATGATGAAAATACCATTACTCAGTTTTACTCCACTTTCACGGAGTGGCACCAATGACAAATGTTATAAAAAATGTGCATTTTGACAGCGCTCTCTCGAAACGAAGAGTCTCAAATCTATTTATCTATGGTTAGTAAAAGGAATGAGGGCAAAAAATTTGAAAATTTGAGCAAGTGTTTCACGCACCGAGTAGAAGAAACCAAATGCGCAGAAATTTTCGGCAGAGAGAATGACGATTTCTCAATTTTTCGGTAACGTTTATAATCGCATGGCTTCCCCTCATAAGTATGTACATATATGAATGTATGTATGTAAAATGAATGAGTTTTAAAATCTTTGAGCTTACAGGATTGCCCATATGCGTGAGCGTGTATAATTGTACAATTTTTATACCAAAATGGGTATAAATGTATACTACTTGCAGGACACCTGACTTCGATTCTCGGGATTCTCGGTGAATCGGGATTCTCGGTGAAGACAAAATAGGGAATTGTTTTTTTTTTAATTCTTTTAAAGCAAGGAAAATTGTTTAAAATGACGCCAGCAACTACTTATACTTTCCAGCGTCTACTTACAGCTTTGCTCTAAATGAGACAATAGGTAATATTTTTCTGGCCAATCTTCAATAAATTAAAAAAAAAAAATATTATGATAAAAGGTTTTCATATGTTATATGTTTCAAGGCAAATTTAATTTATAAAAAAAAAAACTTAACCTGCCCCGAACCCGTGCTTTTGAACCTGTAAACGCACGCATCAGAGCCGGCACCTTTACCACTGCTGTATAATGTATATCATTTCTGTTATGAATCAGAGACTTTATCTACTGGGTTGTAGATGTCGCTAAGGGTAGTGGGGAAATTCTTTACGCCATGCGTGCACGGGTCCATCTAGCGTACATCGAAACAGTTAGATACTGTAGTTTTGGCTTTTGGTAAAAGCTTTTATATACATATGTTGTGCTGTTGGAGATTACAAAATAGTTGGAGAGTTCTGGAAAGTTTGTAGGCTTCTTATTTGTTTAATAACAAAAAAACAAAGCATAATTTTCAAAATTTTTTTTCGCGAGACAGTAGAAATAGTCCATACCAAGATGGCAATATAACTTTTATAGGGATCTATCTATAAATACTATATGAAGTTGGGTTGCGAAAATTACTATGGGGAGAGTGTTAGCCTATTAATATATTACTAGTATCGCCCGTGGTCGAAATTCGACCAATTTAAATTTTCTTCAAAATTTTGAAATAAAATACTTATTTTCGAAAAAATGTACCGAAATAGTCGGGAACTCTTTAGCTTTGGGGTCAAAGGGTAGAAGTTATGAAAAATGTTGAGTGCTACATCAAAACATGCGGTTCGGTGTCCCTGATAATAATATGCAGGCGGAAGGTCAATACTATAAGCCAGTCAAAATTTATCAACAAAAAACCTTAAGTACATTTTTTACTTGGCCTTATGTTATAGATTTTGTTAGAAGAACTTCAGAAATTTTAAGTAAAGGACCAGCCCCCATGCACTCAACAACGGTTTTTATAGTGCTTTTGATCCTATCAATCCATATTTACCAATAAATTCAATATTTCGTTATCAACTCATGGCGGTGTTATATGATGCATTTAAACTTCATTTGTACATATATTTTTGTTTATTTATGCCTGCAGATACGTTAATTTGTCATATTTTTTATAATATAAGTTTCGAAAAATTTATTTACCCTTTCAAAAGTCCAATTAAAAGCAAAACCTTTAAAATTCCCAAAATATATGATGAAAATACCATTACTCAGTTTTACTCCACTTTCACGGAGTGGCACCAATGACAAATGTTATAAAAAATGTGCATTTTGACAGCGCTCTCTCGAAACGAAGAGTCTCAAATCTATTTATCTATGGTTAGTAAAAGGAATGAGGGCAAAAAATTTGAAAATTTGAGCAAGTGTTTCACGCACCGAGTAGAAGAAACCAAATGCGCAGAAATTTTCGGCAGAGAGAATGACGATTTCTCAATTTTTCGGTAACGTTTATAATCGCATGGCTTCCCCTCATAAGTATGTACATATATGAATGTATGTATGTAAAATGAATGAGTTTTAAAATCTTTGAGCTTACAGGATTGCCCATATGCGTGAGCGTGTATAATTGTACAATTTTTATACCAAAATGGGTATAAATGTATACTACTTGCAGGACACCTGACTTCGATTCTCGGGATTCTCGGTGAATCGGGATTCTCGGTGAAGACAAAATAGGGAATTGTTTTTTTTTTAATTCTTTTAAAGCAAGGAAAATTGTTTAAAATGACGCCAGCAACTACTTATACTTTCCAGCGTCTACTTACAGCTTTGCTCTAAATGAGACAATTGGTAATATTTTTCTGGCCAATCTTCAATAAATTAAAAAAAAAAAATATTATGATAAAAGGTTTTCATATGTTATATGTTTCAAGGCAAATTTAATTTATAAAAAAAAAAAACTTAACCTGCCCCGAACCCGTGCTTTTGAACCTGTAAACGCACGCATCAGAGCCGGCACCTTTACCACTGCTGTATAATGTATATCATTTCTGTTATGAATCAGAGACTTTATCTACTGGGTTGTAGATGTCGCTAAGGGTAGTGGGGAAATTCTTTACGCCATGCGTGCACGGGTCCATCTAGCGTACATCGAAACAGTTAGATACTGTAGTTTTGGCTTTTGGTAAAAGCTTTTATATACATATGTTGTCAGTGGCGGATCCACGGGGGGGGTTTTCGGGTTTAAACCCCCCCCAAAGGGCTAAAGTGTAACGTTTTTTAATAACTCGAAATAATGGTACTTGGAAAAAAATTTATTTCCAAGTGATGAACAATAAATTTTCGTTTTCCCCCTACAATTTACGAGGCCTTTTGAAAAATTCTTCCAGTATTTCGTCAGTAGAAACTGGTATATCGTTATGAATGTTTATAGATGTGAGTCCATTCAATCGCTCTTGGCCAAGCGTATTTCGCAAGTTCGACTTACATAATTCTTTTCAAAGTGGAAAATGTGCGTTCTGGCGTTGCTGTCGAAACTGGCAATACAGCTAAAATGCGCAGTAGTTTGTGAACGCTTTCGAATGCATTTTGATTCACCAACTGAAAAAAAATCCATATTGAGTAAAAAAAATTATTCCAGGTTATAAAAATCAAATATGCAATTTATTCTTACTTCGATTGCATCGAATACATTTTTAATATATGTATTTCCCATCAACGCGCCGTCTCCACATTTTGACTTCTGATATAAATTCACCTTCAGAACATGTTAGAACCCGTTCATAAAAGCTGTACAGCCCTTTGCATTTTTTCACATCGTATTCATTTTTCGGGAACAGAACGCCGAAGTTTTCGAAAACCGACTTTGAAGATGAGTTATGTACGTGTCGAGAAATGGGATATAAAATGCGATTCCATAATAATCTTCGACACTTCCAGAATTGACATTGCATCTGTTTGTTTGGCGCTTATTAATGCGTGGCTTTTTCATATCGATTTCGCATTGTGCGCATATTTTGCTTACATCCTCGAAAATTCTACGAAAGTGACTTTCTGCATTATTTCGCATTTCCTTGAATTCCTGAATAGCATCTTCCGCAAGTTGAGTGGCGTCAGATAGATCCAGTGTTTCTGATTGTAATTGTTTACTTAGTGGCAATACGATCAAATGCACTGACTGCATTATGACGCTAGCTACTTGAAATGTAACAGAAGAGATAGCTGCTAGCAATTGGGAAGCTTGTGTCGCAGTGTCGCCTTTCCATATTTCTGTTTCGTCGTGGGCTTCAAAGATTGCTGGTTGAAGTTCAATGTACGTTGATACTGCTTCATGTGATTCGGCCCATCTTGTTGGACAGATGACCTTAAATTTTTTCGTGCGGCTCTCTTTTTGCATTGCTGAAATTTTTTCTTGAAGAACGTTTTGCCTTTTTGGCCATCGAAAAAATTCATGTACAGCTCCAATTGTCCCCAACCCATTTTTGATACCATTCCTCTCCCTGATCTCCATTTAGGTGGACATCACCAAAAATGAGTGGCACATTGACCTAAAAACTACTGCCTGCTAATACCCTACATGGTCCACATTTCGGTGAATGTCTCGAAAACCGGTTTATATACGTGAATAGAACTAAAACTTATTTAAAAACCCATAAAGACCTTTCATTTGATACCCATATTGCAAAACCACCTTATAGGGTCACACCTGGCCCACATTTTGGACAATATCTCAAAATCGGGGTCTGATATGGGACTAATAGGTACACCATATTAAAGCACTTGTCAAAACCTTTCATTTAATACCCATATTGTATAAATTCTTATAAAGGTTAGCCAGGTCCACGTTTTGGCCTATATCTCGAGACCCTGGTATCCGAATCTTAAAATTTCAAAACATAAACCATCTTTTGTATAGTCCGAACAATGCCTAACAATTTGGTTTTGACTGGTGAGCCCGTTCTTGAGTTATAAAGTCACAACGAAAAAAATGTGATCCAATCATTTCAGTTTGGAAATAGTGTCAATGACTTATTTTCCATTTTCTTGTTGACACTAATTCCATTTCGAAAGCGCAATAGTGTCAATTGACAGTATTTCCAATTTACAACGGAAATAGTGTCAATTGACACTATTACCAGTTACACTATTACCTGTCACCATCTAAAGAACTAACCGAAAATAGTGACCATGAATAATTTCGAATCTCATTTTTGGTTACAGAATTGTGCAAAAAATAGAAGTTTGATTGCGTTTTTAAAAAAGAATTAAAAATAGCAGAGACAATGAATAGTATAGTTCTCTATTTAAAAATTGTATTCAATATTTCATTATTACTTATTTATCCAATAACGCCCTTATTGAAACAAATTTTAAGACAGGAAATTAAAAAATTTTTTTTTTAAATAGGGTAATCTTCCAATCAGCAGTCAATACGGTAAAAACAAATTAAAATTTTTTACCAAGATTGTGGTGAGAACTTGCGTAAGCGATGGCAAACGCTGAAAATGAAATTGGACAGACGCGCCGACGCAAGGGTATACTTTACTCACTTTGTTGATGTGAGAGCAAATGAAATACGAAACGTCGCTCAATGTGAGAATGAAAACATTTTACCGTTAGGATTTTGCTACATATACATAATTTTTATTAAACATGAATTTGGTGTTTATTTTGAAGTTCTCAATATGAGCATAAGGCCGGTTTCCATTTTGGATTTTTAGGGTTTTTTCCTCAACAATTTAGATATATACATCTTTCTTCTTCTTTAAATGGCCATCTAACCGCTTGAGCGATTTTGACCATCCAACATAGCTCGCCAGTCATTTCTTCGTTGCGCCAACTGGGGCCAATTGGAGACCCCGCGAGATCGCACTTGGCCCTTCCATCGGAGTGGTGGTCTTCCTCTTCCTTTGCTTCCACCGGCGGGTGCTGATAAGTATAAATTCTGGGTTGGAGCGTCTTCGTTCATTCGCTCGGCCTAGCCAGCTATGTCGACGTCTGCGTAGAGCTCATACAACTCATCATTAAATCTTCTTCGGAACTCGCCGTCGCCAACCCTTAGAGGCCCACAAATCATTCGCAAAACTTTTCTCTCGAATACTCCCAATGTCGCCTCGTCAGATGTTGTTAGTGTCCACGCCTCTGCACCATATAGCAGGACGGGAGCGATGAGTGACTTGTAGAGTGTGATTTTCGTGCGTCGAGAGAGGACTTTACTTTTCAATTGCCTACTCAGTCCAAAGTAGCATTTATTTGCAATAGCAATTCTTCGTTGGATTTCTAGGCTGACATAATTTTTGGAGTTAATGCTAGGTCCAAGGTAAACGAAGTCCTTCACTATTTCGAACTTTTTGCTGCCAGCAGTGGCTGGCAAGACGCGAATGCGCTGACTCTTTGCTTGATGACAGCATTTACTTCGTTTTTCCCTCGCTCACCACCAAACCCATTTTTTCCGCTTCTTTTTCTAGTTTGGAGTAGGCAGAGATTACGGCGCGGTTGTTAAGGCCGATAATGTCAATGTCGTCAGCATATGCTAACAGTTGCACGCTTTTATAGAATATTGTTCCAGCGCGGTTAAGTTCTGCAGCTTGTATGATTTTCTCCAGCATCAAATTTAAGAAATCGAACGGTAGGGGGTCACGTTGTCTGAAAACTCGTTTAGTTTCAAACGGCTCGGAGAGTTCCTTCCCAATTCTGACTGAGCTGGTGGTGTTGCTCAATGTAATTTTGCATAGCCGTATAAGTTTTGCGGGGAAACCAAATTCAGATATAGCTGCATATAAGCAGCTCCTTTTCGTGCTATCGAAAGCGGCTTTAAAATCAACAAAGAGGTGGTGCGTGTCGATTTTTTTCTCACTGGTTTTCTCCAGGATTTGGCGTATTGTTAAAATCTGGTCGATAGTAGATTTTCCAGGCCTGAAGCCACATTGATAAGGTCCAATCAGTCTGTTCACGACAAACTTCAATCGTTCGCACAATACGCTTGACAAGACCTTATATGCGATATTCAAAAGGCTGATTCCGCGATAGTTGGTGCAGTTTGCAGGATCACCTTTCTTGTTATTGGGCAGAGAACACTTAGATTCCAATCTTCGGGCATGCATTCATCCGACCATATTCTGCATAGAAGCTGGTGCATGCGCCTTACCAGCTCCTCGCCGCCATGCTTGAATAGCTCAGCAGGCAAACCATCAGCGCCAGCTGCTTTATTGTTTTTTAACTGGGATATTGCTATTCGCACCTCATTATAGTCGGGTTCTGGGACGTAAATTTCGTCATATTCGATTGTGGGTTCGGGTTCAAGCCCTTTGTTGAAGACATGGATGAAGATCTTATCCAATTTGATGAATCCTAAAAATGTTGAATTTATACATGAATCTATTGAATTGATACTTAAATTTGAATTGTATACTTACCTGGTTAAATACTCATATATACTGTAGTCCTTTTAAATAATAACGCAGGTGAAGTGCTCGCGCTCGACGTCATACAAGAACTGATTTATTTAATCTCACTTTGAAATTGTACAACCAATATACATTATTTACATGTACCATATATTACACGCACACACAGGTGCTCGAACGGGATAACTGTGTCCCTTAACATACAAGCTAGAACGAATGTTCTAGTATATCAACAGTTTGAATATAAAGAGAGTTAAACAATACATAAAGCGGCTGTTATATACATTAACGTACTAATACTACGTTTATACGAGAGTCGGCTTGCTACAATTCGGCCAACCTGACAACAAGATCCCCTGATCTGAGGTTTTTTTTTTTCAAACTTATGCATCTATACACCTTTATATGGTATCCTAGATTGCTGGAAACCTTCTACATCCTCCAAGACGTATCGGTCATTACGTAAAACTTTACAAATTTTGTAAGGCCCTTTAAATTTGGGAATTAGTTTTCTACTTACGCCTGCAGTTGAGTCAAAATTTTTGATTAAAACATAGTCCCCTTTTTCGTACTGGTTCGCAACCCGGCGTTTACTGTTAACATACGCATTATTATATGATTGCAAGCGTTTTTCGTTTTCTGAGGCCTGTGTTCTAACTTCTTTATGACTTTGCTGAGCAGGCGTTGCACCCCCTAATAATTCTTCGCTAAGCAAATCTACAACCTTACCCCGTTGTTTAATTCCAAAGAGCATTACGCTTGGATATTGCTTAATCGTTCTGTGGACGCTGTTATTCAAAGTGTATTCCACGGTGTCTACCACATTATCCCAGTGAACATTTTTCTCAGTGTCGCATAATTTGGCTATCATTGGGCCTAGGCTTCTATTTACTCTCTCTACCTGGCCATTTGCTTGAGGCGACCCTGTTGCTACTTTAATGTTGTGGATATTTTCAGATTCTAAAAACTGCGCAAACTCATTCGAAGTAAAACAACTACCTCTGTCTGATATAATTGTTTTTGGTTTACTATATGAGCGGAAATAATCTTTAAGGGCGCTTATAACTTCTCTTGTGTTAGTTGTTTTCGTAGTATAGAGTCTGACAAACTTTGTATACGAGTCTATAACTACGAATATGTGTTTCTTTGAACGCGAATTGTCGACCGGTCCGAAATGGTCTACATGTATTAGCTCAAAAGGATCGCTTGCTTTTGGAATATTATGCAAAAATCCTTCTTCCCTACCCTGTTTTGAAGAAAATACTATACACTTTAAACAATTGCGTGTGTGATTTGCTGTTTTTTCTCTCATTTTCGCAAACCAGTAGTTTTTCGATATGAGGTCAACCGTTTTATCAATACCAACATGGCCCATTTCATCGTGGTATTTAATTAGGACGTGCCTTTCCATCTCTTCCGGAACGCAAAAGAGGATTTTTCCGTTATTCACCTTCCTGTACACCACCCCATTTCTCATCTCATATAGACTATGCTCACTAACCTGTAATGAATCACGCAGTTCTTTCAACTTTTTATCTCTCGCCTGACACACAATTAAGTTTTCCTCAAAAGTGTTTGTATCGACAACCAGTATGTTGTTGATACGACTCAAAGCGTCAACATGCTGCATCCGTGTGCCAGACCTATACTCTAATGTGTAGTCAAAGTTTTGGAGTTCTAAAGCCCACCTAGCTATTCTTGGATTAAGTTCTTTTTTATTGAGCGTCAGAGTCAGAGAGTTGCAATCGGTAATTATCTTAAACTTTAGTCCTTGTAGGTATACTCGGAAGCGCTGGAGTGCATAGATAATTGATAAAGTTTCTAGCTCGAAGCTATGATACTTCGATTCTGTTTCACTAGAACGCTTTGAAAAATAAAATATTGGGTGCTTTTTGTTGTCAGCCTTTCGCTGCATCAATATCGACCCGAAACCTAATGAACTCGCGTCGCAATGCAACTCTGTTTCGTCTTTTGGATCGTAAATCGCTAGGACTGGCGACTCCAACAACTTCTGCTTTAACAACTCAAAGCTTTTCATTTCTTCACTACCAAAACTGAATTTCCTATCTTTTCGCGTTAAATCATACAAAGGCTTAGCTATTATGGAAACATCTTTAACAAAACGCCTGAAATAAGAACACAGGCCTAAGAAACTTTGCACCGCTTGCACCTTCGTTGGTATCGGAACATTTTTTATTGCTTCCAACCCTTTATCATCAGCTTTAATGTCATTCTTCGAAACAGTGTAACCTAAGTATTTTACCTCATTTTGCAAAAACTCGCATTTATCAACTCTTAACTCCAAATTGTTATCAGTCAACCGTTTAAAAACTTCAACCAATATTTCGAAATGTTCTTTAAAATCTTTTGTAGCGATCATTATATCGTCTAAATAAATTATGACTTTATTTTCTTTAACCATATCTGAAAATATTTTATTAACAAAACGTTGGAATGTCGATGGTGCATTTTTAAGCCCAAACGGCATGCGCAAAAACTCGTATTGACCTAAAGGTGTCACGAAAGAAGTATATTTGATTGAATCTGCATGCATCGACACGTGGAAGAAACCATTCTTCAAATCCAGCTTCGTAAAGATTTCTTTGCCCGACATCCTATCCAGCAAATCGTCTATTATCTACGCACATTCTAAGATGGCCGGTCTTTTTACGAACCAGTACGATCGGCGACACAAATTCCGACTCACTAGGCCTAATTATTTTCTTTTTTAAATAGTCATCTAACAACTTTTCTAACTCATTTTTTTTTCAGTGTACGACAACCGTCGTGGAGGACAACTGAAAGGCTTTACATTTTCAACAACTAATTTCATTTCGCTTATTACTTTTGGTTCATCAGAGCGTTGTCTATTTTTAACATAATATTTCATAAAAATTTCGTGCAGCTTTTCCGTATGGTAAAAACTTAATTTTTCACTAAATTTCAAATTCGGCTTTTGGTCTTCTACATTACAAACTAGCAAAAGCTGCTTGGTAAAATCTTCTTCTTCTTTTTCAATAGCTTTATAACTTAACTCGTCAATTACTTCACATAATTTTTCAACATCACATTCATTTTGGTTTGGACTTAAAACATCTGAACTTACACAATCTTTATTAACATCACAACTTGTTTTATTGCCGCTTTCAGTGCAGTTTGGTTTACACCCGTTAACTAATGATACATTTTCTGAATTATTGGTAACTATATTATCTTTTTCAATATCGGTAGCCCTAACTAACTTAAATTTGCAAACCTCTAAGAAATCTCTGCCCAACACAGCTTTATAACGCATAGTGCTATCGTCAACTATTACAAAATTTATTTGAAAAAAGTTATCATTTATTTTGATAAAACACAAAAACTTTCCATAAGTTACAATTTTCTCATCATTTAAACCGAAATAAAATGTATTCAAATCAGATATGTGATCCGCGTCCAATTTTCCACTCACGCATGACTGCTTTATAAAGCTGATTGGGCTTCCCGTGTCAATTAAACATTCTAAAGAAAACGACATATTTTTAGAATTTTTAATAATAAAATGAAACAATCTTACATATTCATCCACTAAATGAACACCCTTTTTCTTGTCGCAAACTGCTGCCCGGTGGTTTTTGCTGCCGCACACGTAACACGCTCCCATTTCCCTTTTTGGCTTCCAACATTCAGCTGAAAGGTGACCTCGAATATTGCAGTTGTAACACCTTAATTCGCGTGAAGTCGTTTCTGTTTTTGCTGTAGTTGACGTTGTAGACGTTGTTACGGTTTCATTTCCACTTTAGCGAGCGCTTTAATTAGCTGTGCCTTTGTTGTATAGCACTGTAGATATGCTTGTTGTCGTAAACGATAGTCGGTTATGCCTTCAACTGCATATTCGACAATTTCTTCTTCTTCTAACTGCAAAGATTTTGCCAGCATTAGCTTGTCGTTGAAATAATGAGCGAATTTTTCGCCGACTTTCCACTTTCTTGCCTCTAATTGGCAGCGCAATACAATTTTGTTTTCTTTAAGGTCGAACACTTCGCTCATATCATTTAACAGGGCTTCAACGTTTTCAGTAACGAATGTTACTTTGCTTTGCAGCCAATTTTGTGCCTTGCCTCTTAATTTTCTCAACAATAGCACACGCTGCTCGTCTTCTGCGAGGTTATACGTTTCTACGACGCTTTTGAATTGCGCCACCCACACATTAAAGTTGGGGCCGCCATCATATTCTTGCAGAAAATTTTTTAACAAGTCGAGTGAAACTTTTGGCTGCGCTGCCGGTGCGCTAGTTGCTGTATTGTAATTTCGCAACAGAAGGTTCTCCCTTTCTAACAATTGTTTGTCGAGCCGCAACAAGTCGGTCTCCCGCTTTAGCATCTCCACTTCAGCTCGCTGCTCTGCTTGTGATGCGTCGCCACTGGCTACTTGTTGAAAATCTGCAGCGTCAGCTTCTTCATCATCGTCATGCGCATTGGATAGGCAAGTTTCGTTGTGTGAGTTAACTTCTGTTGGGCATTTACCTCGTCTTTCCGCCGGTAGATCGGTGAGCCGTAAGATGAGCGAGCTTTTATTACCGCTTGACGGCAAGTCAAGGGACCGCAACCAAGCACGTAGCTGTACTATGCTGTAGCAGGACAAATCTTCGTACTGCATATTTTAATTATGTACAAGTACAGTCGAGTTTAAATGTTTTTTTTTTTTTGTATTTCGAGCACTTTTTATATCGTCCAGTAAAATGTTTTTTGCTTAATTTTTTGCACCGCCAATTATTTCACACTCTTTTTGTTCTTTCGGACGCTTTTTATTTTTCAATTATGATGTCCACTATGATGATTTCGAACTTTTTAAAATGTTTTTTCTTTTTCAGTTTGCGTTCATTATTTTTTAATTACGTCAATTATTTTTCACAGCGCTATTATTTTCTATTTTTAATCATTTTACTTTTGTTTTTGGAAACAAATTTAAACTTTGTTAATCAAAGAAAGGGAAAAAAAAATATTTGCCGGCGTGGGACAGACTCACTTCTGAGATTTGTAGTCCTTTTAAATAATAACGCAGGTGAAGTGCTCGCGCTCGACGTCATACAAGAACTGATTTATTTAATCTCACTTTGAAATTGTACAACCAATATACATTATTTACATGTACCATATATTACACGCACACACAGGTGCTCGAACGGGATAACTGTGTCCCTTAACATACAAGCTAGAACGAATGTTCTAGTATATCAACAGTTTGAATATAAAGAGAGTTAAACAATACATAAAGCGGCTGTTATATACATTAACGTACTAATACTACGTTTATACGAGAGTCGGCTTGCTACAATACTTACCTTTACCATTAAATACTTACCTTCTACTATACTTACCTGCTACTATACTTACCATTTGCATCCATACTTAACCTAAATTAAACTTACCTTTGAATTCGACTCATCCTAATGTAAACTTCTTAAATTGGAAAACTACAGCTTCTTTCTATTTACTTACCCTTTTTATATACATACATATATGTATGTATGTATGCTCACGGCACAGCCTAGCGGGCGGTCATCGATGGCCGCTCAAGTTCAGTTGTCGTTGTGCGCGCGGTTTACTACTTACCTCTACCGCCTACTTTCAAGTTATTAGAAGTCAAGTTATAAGCTGAAATAATTTTGTGAACTTAAGTGAAATAAAATATAAATAAGTTAAAAAATTGTAACTGAGAGAAATTAAAAAACTATTAAATCAAAAATTATATTGTTAAAACCAAAAACTAAAACCGAAAGTGGTATAATTTCCATAAGGAAAGTAAGGCATTAGTGCAGCAGTGGTGAGAGCCCCTACCCCCTTAGAGTGAAATCTAACCCACCTTCTCTGGTTTCTTGTTCAATTCTCCCATTTAAAAGGGCAGAGAAGTGATCCCTCCATATCTATAGTATTCTCTGAACATCAGTCACCAGGTCGCCGTTCTCGTTCTTACAGGAATTTGCCCCGGGTATGAAACCTTCCGTCATTCGCCGAATTTTTTGATAGAATTTTCGGGCATTATTCCCATTGGCTAGCATCTCAAGATCATTGATTTCACGGTTTTCTGCCTCTCTTTTTTTCGCTCCCCTTTTCAACTCGCGGCAGTGTTCACATCCACTGTGGATCCAAATACACCCTCTTTGCCCACCCTGGCGTTATAGTCACCAAGCACGACTTTGTGGTCATGACGGGGCAGCGCTCGTATGTTTCCTCCAGGAGCTCGTAGAATGCATCCTTTTCCACGTCGTCTTTCTCTTCCGTCGGAGAGTGGGCGCAGATAAACGAGATGTTAAATAATCGAACTTTTACGCGGATTGTGGCGATACGCTCATTCACGGGTGTTGAACCTGCGAACGCGCGCATCATAGCCGGCGCGCTTACCACCTGCGAAACTGCTGGATGTACAGTAAAACAGTCAGATACTGTAGTTAACTGCTCTGGCTTTTGGTGAAAACTTTTATGAATTATTACAAATTAATGAAGAACTTTTGTTAAATATAATATGGCTATGCAAAGCACCTGGCCCATGGAAAGATATCAAAATCCTACTAATATTATAAATGTGAATGTACCGATGTTTGGATGTTTGGATGTCCAGACGTTTGCTTTTGTTCCGTAAAAACGTGAGAATGGTTTGACGGATTTTGTTGAAGTTTGGCACGCCTACAGGTTATAGTCTGGAAAGAGCTATAGGCTATTTTTTTTTTAATTTTGTTGGTTCCGACCCTGCTAGGGACCGTTTCTTTTCGAAATTTTTTTTATTCCATATAACTCTAAGTATATTGAACCTATACTTCTGATATTTCGCATATAGGTATAGAAAGATCGGACAATATGGGTATCAAAGGAAAGAGGAAGGCCCCATGTTTCATTTTAGCTTCGATATAGTTCGATAAATTGATCGATAACTAAGTTATCGGTCAAAATTTGATGGCCCGAAAACCTTAATATTACCCTGCAATATGGGTATCAAACGAAAGGGGATAGCTCCAGGTTTCATTTGGACTTCGATAGATTTCGATGAATTTATCGATAACTGAGTTATCGGTGAAAATGTGATTGCCCAAAAACCTTAAACTTGCCCTAAAAAATGGGTATCAAACGAAAGGGTAAGGCCCCAGGTTTCATTTGTACTTCGACATATTTCGATAAATTTATTTATAACTGAGTTATCGGTAAAAATACGATTGCAGAAAAACCTTAATATTACCCTGCAATATTGTATCAAATCAACATTTGAAGTTGAATTCATCCTGGCACAATTTGTCAAAATTGAATTCTTGAAAGGCACCCTAACGTTACCAACGAATACCTCAAAAGAACATTTTTGAAAACCAGTTTTCAATATTCTTTTTCAAAATTTGGTAAATTCTTCAGTAGGCAATAATCATACTAATCTTACTAATATATAAAAACGTATGTAAGTTTGTGAGTGACTGCGGATGTTTGTGGTTCTTTATCGTCTGAACAAATGGCCCGATCATCACGAAATTTTGCAGACAGGTTCTTAGGAGTGTGGAATGGGTAACAGTCATCATGAAATTTCGATAAATTTATCGATAATAGAGTTATCGGCCAAAATGTTGTTTTCCGTAAAATTTGGAGTATTCGCACAAAATTGGTATCAATCGAAAGGGGAAGACCACAGTTTTCATTTGGACTTTGGTTCAATTCGATATATTTATCGATAACACAGTTATCGGTCAAAATGTGGTTTCGGGTAAACTTTGGAATATTCGCCCAAAGTTGGTATCAATCGAAAGGGGAAGACCACAGCTTTTATTTGGACTTTGGTTCATTTCGATATATTTATCGATAACAGAGTTATCGGTCAAAATGTAATTTCGGGTAAACTTTGGAATATTCGCACAAAATTGGTATCAATCGAAAGGGGAAGACCAGAGCTTTCATTTGGACTTTGGTTCATTTCGATATACATATTTATTAATAATAGAGCTAATATAAATACAGCACCAATCTTTACGAAATTTTGTACACATATTCTATGGAGCTTAGCATAGGACCCCATTTAATGCCATTTCAATACCTCACACGGTTTTGGAGATGTGCGCACTAATGTTACCCAACTAACCTAGAACTGTATATTTTCAAATTTGGTAAAAATGTGGTTTGCCCAACACCTCTAAACATGCATACAATATGGTAAAGGCCACGGGGTTCGTTTGGACATTGCAACATTTCGATTAATTAATCGATAACTGAGTTATCGGTAAAAATGTGGTTGCCAAAAAACCTCTTAATTTGTATACAATTTGGGTATCAAATGAAAGGGGGAGGCCACAGGGTTCGTTTGGACATTGCAAAATTTCGATAAATTAATCGATAACTGAGTTATCGGTAAAAATGTGGTTGCCAAAAAACCTCTTAGTTTGTATACAATATGGGTATCAAATGAAAGGGGGAGGCCACGGGTTTGTTTGGACATTGCAATATTTCGATTAATTAATCGATAACTGAGTTATCGGTAAAAATGTGGTTGCCAAAAAACCTCTTAATTTGTATACAATTTGGGTATCAAATGAAAGGGGGAGGCCACAGGGTTCGTTTGGACATTGCAAAATTTCGATAAATTAATCGATAACTGAGTTATCGGTAAAAATGTGGTTGCCAAAAAACCTCTTAGTTTGTATACAATATGGGTATCAAATGAAAGTGGGAGGACACGGGGTTCGCTTTGACATTGCAACATTTCCATAAATTAACTCCTGTTATTTCCTGGATGTACATATGTATGTATGTACATATGTTATAGACTCCGGAACTACAGCGCCGATTTTGTTCATATTTACAGGATAGCTCAGTAGGAACCCGGAGAGTGTTTATGTAAAGTTTCCGGGAAGTGGACCAGGGACCGAAATATTCCAAACTTTTTTATTTATCGTGCGATTTTTTCCCTAAATTTGGGCAGAACAACGTCTGCCGGGTCCTTCTAGTATATAATAATTGGAATTATGCATGTTTTTATGAGATACACTCTGGCAATTGATTGTATGGAAAAAATGTTAACCTATTAATATAAAGATATTCAAATAAGAAGTTAGTGAGCATTTAAATAGTTAAAAAATCAGAGATTTAGAAAATGCTTACCCACTCCATTGAGCGGACACTTCTATTGGGCGGACAAAAATTAAATTAATTAAGAAATAAGCATGCCCGAATTAGAATGCTACACAAATAAAATTTACTGTAGACTGAAAGGATTAATCAATATATAAACGGGTTCAATTAGGGACGATGCATTTAGTCTGCAGTTGGCTATAATTCAATTTGTTTGTAATTAGTCCTTTTCGTACCCGTTCGGGTACAAGCAGATGCGAACAGTGCAGCTCATACAAAGTGCCCAGAACAGGGATTAGTCGCATCCTACTTTGCGACTCGTCCCGGCTTGGTCCTAAACTAATCGCATTTTGCGCAGGATATCTATAGTATGGGTTATCGATATGTGACAATAGTATCTATCGATGGGCACTATCGATATATCGATACTATTTAGATATTTTTATTAACAAAAGTAACAGCACTTCAACTACAAAAAGAGAAGGGCAATCCAGAATTGAGCGAATTACTAAATATTACCAACTATCCCTAAAAGAAAGAAAGTGATAAAATATTACTGAAAGATTCAAGTTAGCAATTGCCGAAATATATTAGCTATATCTAGGCGATAATGAAAGATCGTCTGGTACACTCTCTGACATCTCGCCAGGCTGAGATGTATTTGGAAAAGAGTTGAGTACTCTGGCACACCTTATTTTGATGTTAAAAAGCCTAGTATGTTTGACTACATGGTCTGACTAATGGCCATGGCTAAGGTATTCTTCACGTAAATATCATGGACTACGCGCCTAATTTGGCCAAAGTGTCAGTAAATAAGAATTACCTGTAAATACACACATATTTGTATTTTTACATATTACATACATATTTATACCTTTATTTATTTGAAATTTTTCTTTTCTACACGGCTCAAAATTTGAGCCTAACTTTTAAACCAATCATTGGTTTACACAATTTTTAAAACTTTTTGGTAATAAATTCCAAACCTTTCAATTACCTACAAAAATTCTCAATTTTTTGAGGATTAGATTTAGAGCTTTACTAGGATAAACAAAAATACAACAAAAGTCGTATACACAGCGAATATGTGTACTTTTCGCACAAAATTCATGAGTGCGCCGTAACTCAGTAGGTAGAGCATTGCGCACTGATTTGGGGCACGTCGAGTCCTAACATTTTTTAAAAAAATAAATATATAATATTAATATAATAACATTTCTATAACAAACGGCGTAAATTTAATTCTAAACCAAATTTGGTTTGGTCATACTATATGTAGCCCCAAAAAGCTTTAAATCTATGCTAAAACTTTTAGCCGTGTACAAAACAATATTTATTTTTCTTGTTTGTTTAGGATTTCTTCAGGAGTTACTTCAAAAGCAGAGTGGATGTTCAGTATAGCCAGCTTCTCCTGCCCCATTGTACTTCTTAGATAAATTTTTAAGCTTCGAGCTGAAGAGAAAGACTGTTCGCTAGGCATTCCCACAACAGCCGGTTCTACGTACCGGAATGACCCGGGTTTTACCCGGCCAAGGGCTGTTATTTCAGTGTAACCCTGTCCAATTTGTCCAGTCCCACTCCTAAATTGTCATCCTCGGAGCAATCCCTTGCAGCAGGGTTGCTCCAATGTCTCTTGCTACGGGCTGGTATCGAATCCAACCCCGGACCAAGAGACTGGATCTGCTGCGTCTGCTGGAAGAAAATATATGTAAAACGTTCACATTCCGTTCAATGCAGTAAATGCAAGAGATGGTTGCATAGATCTGGATGCTCAGGGCCTTACCTTGCCATCCCCAGAACCCGTACTTTTTTTTAGTACTTTTTAGGCACCATGTTGTTCGCGCGCAAGCGCGTCCCGCGGTTATCGTCGATCCGGCGCACACACACCGCACCTACCATCATCAAATGGCCACAACAGTGGCCCGGTCTCCACGACCTGCAGCCTCGCTGCTCCCGCCTCACCTCAGTCCAAACTGTCGTCCACCCCTGCTTCCAGCATGCACGTGGGTCAGAAACATAACCTCTCGTACCTTTCACCACGTGCACTGTGCCACCAGGGTGGCAGGTAACTGCCACAGTTCGCCAGACATCTCCATTTCAAGTGCGGGCCTTATCAACCACGTTAACTGGCAACCTATGCTTACACTGGCATCAGAACACCTACCGATCCTACTAAACATCGAACGACCGTCCGACTTCATAGCGACAGAAAAACAAACGTACATCAACTTCAGTAAAGCGGACTGGGACCGCTTCACGGACTTTACAGAGCACTCCTTCGCTGACCTACCCACACCGACGGACGTATGCAAAGGTGAGAAAGAGTTTCGCAAAGTCATCGATTCAGCCTCGGGCCGCTTCATCCCTGCTGGTAGAATCCAGGAAATTCGGCCGAATTTCCCTGTGGAAGCAGAGGCAATGGCAAGAGAACGTGACCAAGTGAGACTCTTAAGCCCCGCAGATCCAAGAATAAAGGATCTCAACACAGAAATCCGTCGGACTGTCAATGATCATAAATTGAAAAAGTGGAAAGAACACCTAGAGTCATGCAACCTCTTCGGCGGTGTCGGCAAACTATGGTCGACAGTCAAGGCCCTATCCAACCCGACCAAATACAATAAAAAAGGTCGCCATTGCTTTCGGCTATAACGTCAAGTCGGACCCCAGGAAGTGCGCGAGCGCATTCTGCCGGCAATTTATACTGCATTCTCCTGCGGATAGGGCTAAGAGAAAAGCCATCCGACGCTCGCACAAACACAAACACACAGCCGCGCCCATTGTCGTCTCCGCTGCAGAGGTTAAGGAAGCTATAAGGAAGGCTAAACCTTCAAGATCACTCGGACCCGACGGAATTGCCATGAAGATGCTGAAACACCTCGGGCACGAGGGGCACAAGTACTTGGCGGCTCTATTCAACCTCTCACTGACCACCTTCGTTATACCAGACATCTGGAAACACGCGACTGTGGTCCCCCTCCTAAAACCTGGGAAGCCGGCGAATCAAGGAGATTCTTATCGTCCGATATCTCTCCTTTCGCCGGTAGTGAAGTTGTTAGGCTATTCTGCTCCCACACTATACTGCAAACCTGCAGCTGGCCAATCATCAACATGGCTTCCGTAAAAACCACAGCACAACATCAGCATTGAATGCCATCACGACGCAGATTAACTTCGGTTTGAACCAACACCAACCAAACCACAGGACGGTTCTCGTGGCACTTGACCTGTCGAAAGCCTTCGACACAGTCAACCACGCCACACTCCTTAAAGACCTAGAGGAGACACCGCTTCCTGCCGGCCTAAAACGATGGACCGCCAACTACCTAAACGGTCGGCTGGCGTCAGTGCAGTTTCGAAACGAGAGATGTAGACCCAGAAGAATTAGACAAGGGGTTTTGCAGGGTGGTGTCCTTTCACCCCTTCTGTTTAACTTCTACATCTCGAGCCTCCCTCCCCCACCAGAGGGGGCCTCCATCGTTTCGTACGCTGACGACTGCACTGTGATGGCCACGGGCAAAGGACCTTCCACGGACGAACTCTGTACTAGACTAAACGACTACCTGCGCGATCTTTCCAGCTTCTTCACAGAGCGGAACCTGACTCTGTCCCCGACTAAATCTACGGCGACGCTATTTACCACGTGGAATGCGCAGATGGGGCAGGAGTTGAATGACCACGTAGATGGTGTTCCACTACCTACTGTTAACCACCCCAAAATTCTAGGGGTCACATTCGACAATAGCCCCACTGTTTAGGCCACCGGCCTAAATATTACGGCACACCCTAATGTGCAGAGCTTTCTTCCAATGTATCTCGGTTTAAACCGATAACCGTGCACCCGGCCGGATAATAGCGAGAGCTAGCATTCGGCGGGTGCGACGAACTAAATTAATAATAGCTCTACCACTTCTTTTACGAACGTACAAGAGATCGCCAGCAGCCAAGTTACCCAAGGTAAGCCATACTCGTCAAATTTCCAAATTTCCTTTCCATAGATTTTGATTTGATTAATTAATTCATTTTAAATTCAATTACGTTCACTTGTTAATACATTTTAAACGTTGCTTTAATAAACCTGTGTACTTTTGTTTGTTTCGTGGGTAGGTGCAAATGGGTATGAATGCTATGCTTGGGTGATATGCGGCGAGTTGTTGCCGCAAAATTCTCAACTTCTGTGGCAGATCGGTTCGTCCGTCTGCGGTAGGGTTTCGGTTGGCGTCGTTCCGTTTGAACGAGTGCGTTTATTTTCTGGTAGCTGATCGGTTTGTCCGATTGCGGTGGGTATTAAAGGACTTGTTACATTTTAGTTTTGATTTTGTTAAGTCGCTTTGCCTTAAGTTATGGCTTCCCTAATTCATTAAGTAATTAGAAGTGGAATTAGGGAGATTGAGAGGTGGAATATCACTAATGTTCGCCATCCTCGTTACCGGATGGTAGTAGGACCAATTTCGTAATTGGTCTGGTAGTCTGGCCCCTTGCTGTATCGAGTTCGACGACTCGAACTCGTTTATCGGGTCCCCGATGTAATTCCGCAATTCGACCTAATCTCCAGTCGTTGGGGGGTAAGTTGTCCTCCTTTATGACGACCAGGTCTCCTCGTTTCAAGTTAGATTGTGGATGTTTCCACTTCACACGTTTTTGCTATTCGGTCAGGTACTCGGTTTTCCATCGTTTGCAAAACGTTTGGTGTAGGGACTTAAGTTTTTCCCATCGGTTGACGAGCGAAGCGCGGTTCTCGCTAACGTCGATCTCCGGTGGGGCTAATAAATGCCCACCGATGAGGAAATGCCCTGGGGTTAGTGGCTCCAGGCTAGACGGATCATTTGAGGAGGGGCTTAATGGCCGTGAGTTGAGACACGACTCAATTCTACAAAGTAGGGTGCTGAACTCTTCAAGAGTAAATTTATGATCTGAAGCGATCCTCTTGAAGTGGTGCTTAAAGCTTTTTACCCCCGCCTCCCATAATCCGCCCATGTGAGGCGCGCCTGCTGGGATGAAATTCCATGTCAGGGCTTGATGGCTGTATTTGGATAGGGTTTGAGTGCGAGCGTCCGCTAAGAAGGCTTTAAGCTCGGAACGGAGCGCCCTGGATGCTCCGACAAAGTTAGTTCCGTTGTCGGAGTAGATATTCTTTGGACAACCCCGTCTACCAACGAACCGATCGAAAGCTGCCAGGAAGGCGGCAGTACTCAGGTCGCTAGTGGCCTCCAAATGAATAGCCTTGGTAGAAAAACAAACAAAGAGGCAGACGTAGCCCTTTGAAACACGACATCCTCTTCCGCTGTAGGATTTTATGTCGAAAGGTCCGGCGAAATCTACGCCGGCATTTGTGAATGCTCGGGAAAAGGTAGCGCGTTCCGGTGGAAGGTTCCCCATAAGTTGGGTTTGAGACCGCTTCCGGTAAATAGTGCAAACCTTGCAATTATGAATGACAGAACGGATCATATTTTTTACCCTCGGGATCCAATATTGCGTACGTATGAGACGCAACATGAGTTGGTTTTCACCGTGAAGTGCGATCTGGTGGATAAACTGGACGAGAAGACGCGTGAAACGACAGGCGTAGGGGAGAATGATCGGGTGGCGCTCGTTGTAGGCGAGGTCTTGGGAGGCGGCAAGACGACCGCCCACCCTCAAAATGTTATGGTCGTCAACGAAGGGGTTCAGGGGCAGGACGTCGCTTTTCGTCCCGATGGGTTTTCCGGACTTTATGTTAGCCAATTCTTCAGGATAATGTTTCTTTTGATAAATTTCTATTAAGCGTCTAGTCGTTGCCTTGATTTCGTCGGGCGAAATGAGGTACGACTGCGCTTTAAACGAAGATTTGGTTTTAGGATTAGTTCTTTGAGAGAACCTCATGACGTATGATATAACTCTCAAAGCTCTGGAAAAATCGGAAAATCTATCAAGGGGGTCCTCACTATGTTTTACTTGCACAGCTGCGTGGCTTTGTATCCTTTTCCCTTCAATGTTCGTACCATATTCCTTTTCCTGGGTAGGCCATTTTGTCTTGTCTTCTTGTAACCAAGAAGGTCCCTGCCACCACCAAATGTTTTCGACTAAGTCCTTCGCGGATAGTCCTCTGCTGGCCAAATCTGCTGGATTGTGTGCGGACTCGACATGGTGCCAAGCTCTGTTTCCAACCTTCTCTACGATTTTTGTTACCCGGTGAGCGACGAAGGTTGACCAGGAGCAGGGGGGTTTTCTGATCCATGCTAGAACAATCGTCGAGTCTGTCCATAGATATGTGTTTATATTTCCTACGTTTAGGTTTTCGCGGATGGAATCTATTATTTCGGCCAACAAGACCGCCCCGCATAGCTCAAGTCGTGGTAACGATATTGTTTTCACGGGGGCTACTCTTGTCTTCGCCATTAAAATATTGACGTGTACTTGATCCTTCACCTTTGCTCGTAGGTAGACTGTAGCTCCATAAGCCTTCTCCGAGGCGTCGCAAAACCCATGTATTTCTACGTCGTTAGTCGGTGTAAAATATACCCATCGTGGTATTCGTATCTGATCAATTGCAGGGTAATCCTGCATAAAAGTTTGCCATCGTTCGAGGGTAGTTGGCGACACTGGCTCGTCCCAATCTGTCCCTTCCAGCCAGATGTTTTGCATTAGGATTTTGGCTACGATGATGATTGGGGCCAGCCAACCTAGGGGGTCGAACAGTTTGGCAATAGCCGAGAGTATTGCCCTTTTGGTTAAAAGATCTCGATTGTCGATTGGTTTCGCTATAAAGTAGAAGTGATCAGAATGTGCGTTCCAACGTATACCTAGTGTTTTGGCAGTGCTGGAGTCTTCGAACTCCAGAAACTCTTCATTGAGTAGATGTTGTTTAGGTAGCCCCTTGAGTATTTTACTGCAATTGGAAGTCCATTTTCGAAGTGGGAAACCTGCCGAATGTAGTGCTTGCGTGATTTCGTCTCTCGCTTGGATCGCAGAATCAATGGTGTGACCTCCTGCCAGGACGTCATCAACGTACATACTTGTGCGCAGGATATTTGCAGCTATTGGTAATGAAGGCTCGACGTCATCTGCCAGTTGGTGCAGTGTCCTTATCGCCAGATATGGGGCACAGTTCACACCAAAGGTTACCGTCTTCAACTCGTAGGCGCGGATCGGATCCTTGGGATTGGTGCGAAAGACGATCCTTTGGTATTGTGTGTGGTTGGCATTTACCCATATCTGACGGTACATCTTTTCGATGTCGCTGTTGAAAACATATTTGAAGAACCTCCAGCGCAGTAAGAGGATCGTTAAGTCGGCCTGGAGGACTGGGCCTGTATGTAGCACGTCATTCAGACTTGTGCCATTAGCCGTAGGACACGATGCATTGAATACCACTCTGACTTTGGTGGTTGTGCTGTCTTCCTTTATGACCGCGTATTGGGGCAAGAAATAACAGTCTGTGGACTGTGGTGGTATGACACTAGGAACTTTTGACATATGGCCTAATGTCTCGTATTCCGATACTACCCTATTGTACTCTGTCTGTAGGGCCGGTGACTTTGATAGGCGCGTCTCATTCCGATAGAATTGAGAGCAGACACCCTTAAGAGAAGGCCCTAAGCAGATGTTGTTAGGAAACTCCTGTTTGAAAGGGAGGGCGACTGTATATTTTCCGTCGGAGTTTCTGGTCGTTGTGGCCTTGAACAGTGCCTCGCAATAGGCATTATCTTCATTGAATTGCCGTTTCTTTGGCACATTTTCCAATTCCCAGAAAGAGGTTAACTGCTTATCTAGGTTGATTTCATTGAAAAAAGATACGCGATGGTTGGTTGGGTGAGGTGCGTCCGCGCGGCCGGTTAAAATCCAACCGAAGACGGTTTCTTGGGCGAGAAGCGTATTTAGAACGTTCTTCCGTATACCGTTCAGGATAATTTGGGGATAAATGTCGCCTCCTAGGATGAGGTCAACTGGTTCATTAATGAAGAACCTTTTATCCGCCAAGATTAAGTCAGGGAATGCTTGCCGAGTCATTGCGTTAACTTGACAAGTTGGAAGATCCCCTGTAAGTTGTGGTAGGACCAGGACCACTGTATCAATGCGCACTAAGGGGTCTGTGAGGGAACCTAATTGGATTTGACACGACTCTTTAACCTGCGCTGATGGCGTATTATTGATGCCCGAAACTTGGACATGCATGTGTTTTGACTGCAGGTTTATTCTCCTCTTTAGTCTTTCTGTTATGAAAGAACACTCAGAGCCGGAGTCGATCAGTGCTCTAGCGGAGTAATTGACTCCATTGGAGTGGATGTTAACCCGAGCCGTTCCTAATAATACCCCCTTAGTTGTATTAGCATGGCAAGACGAGACGTTATTAATATCTTTCCTCTTTTCAGATTCCAGACTGTCTCGCGCCTGCTGTGATGTTGAGGGCCTATCATCAGACGTATTTTGACGCCACCTCTGGTTAGTTGCTTTTGGCTGAGCTGTTGCCAAGTGGAGTAAGGTGTTGTGCCTTGCGTGACACGAGCTGCAATTAAATGAACTTGTGCATCGTGTCACTGTGTGTCCCGCCGACAGGCAGTTCAAGCAACAATTGTTGGTTTTTATGTAGGCTATTCTGTCTGCAGTGGTTAGTCCGCGGAATTTCGGACAATTTCGTAATTTGTGCTCTTTACTGTTGCACATTTTACATGAAGCTTTTGGGACGCTGGCTTGGTATACTCCAAGTTTCGCAGGCGTATCCCGTGCATTATTTTGACTCCTGGGTGCTTTGGATGGTTTGCTACCCCGGAGGTCAGAGACGGTTTCCAACGTTTGGAACCGATTGGACAGGAATTTGTCCATGTCCTCCCATTTTGGAATCTCTGTTTTGTTCTCTATGGTTTGTTCCCATAAAGCCAGAGTGCATTCCGGGAGTTTCGTGGAGCATAAGTAAGTGATTATTGCGTCCCAATTGGAAATGTCGATTTGATGACATTGGAAGCGCCGAAATGCAATTATTAATGTCGCGTTGCAACTTTTTAATTCCCGTACCGCATTCACTTTCAACTGCGGTTAAACTAAACAAAGTTTTCAATTGAGTGTTAACCAGGATACGTTTGTTTTCGTACCTGTCACTCAGGTTTTTCCAGGCTGTTGAAAAGCCTTCGTTTGTGAGCGGACACCTGCGCACAATTTCTTTTGCCTCCCCTTCAGTTTTTAGGTTGAGGTGGTATAACTTTTCAACCGGGGTAAGGCGTTTGTTCAATATGTAGATGGCCGTGAACAAATCCCTAAATGTTGGCCAAGAAAGATAGTCGCCTTTGAACACTTCGGTGTCACAAGGAGGGAGGCGTATGTTATTTTCTCTGCTGGAAGATTCAGAGACTTTGGGGGCAGTTGTGGCAGGTACGGATAACTTCTCGACATCCGCATTAATTGTGGCCATGCATTTCGCGTAGCATGCAAAACAGGCCTTGTCAGGTAAGCTGAGTAGACTCTCATATGTGGCTTTAGTCTTCTTCCACAATGACTTTAACTCTTCTTGCTGTATTGCAAGGGTGTGCTTATCCAGCTCTTCTATCTGTATAGAGCTGAAGTCTTGCTCAAATTCAACTATACAGTCGGATAGTCGGATGTATGTCTCCATTTTTTTAATTAATTTGAATATCTTGTCTCTTTAAAGGAAACAGAGAACAGGAATAACGACTCAAGAATTTTCGTGCTTGGAAGCGAGTTATGGTTGCCACAGATAGCGATCTGGATGCCGATTCAGTGTGTCTAATAAAGTGCAGTGATATTTGAAATTCGCACAGATAGAATTCTTGGTAAAGATTTAATGTGCCTGCGGACAAATAAAACCAGTGACTATAATTCCTAGTATAGCCAAACCAAAGTGATATACCAGTTGCAATATAAGAGTGTATATATATGTGGCGCGATTAATTTGTTAACCAAAAAATCACCAAAGGAGTGATAGGTTTGTAAATATGAACGTGAATCAGATAGAAATCTGTATCGTGGCGAAGTATGTGTGACACAGATAGAAATTTGGAATGCCAATTTAATGTGTCTTAAATAAAGTGTATGACACAGATAGAAATCCCAAGGATTTAATGTGTCTTTTAGCACGCTGCCAGTGAACGTGTGTATAAGAATCAGAACAAAACTGAACGAAACGCCGAATAGCCAAAACCAGTGTGAATAAAATCCAATAACGCAATTAATGTGTAAAAACGTTGTTTAAATATATTATTTATTAAACGATTAGAATTGATATACAATATTGTGTTGATTAAAATATGTGAGTTTGCAACAACTATTGGACTGTTGTAGCACTGAATAAAAATGCCACTAGCCACCCAACGCAAGTGATTATTTTGAAGTGGCACGTATTTTGTATATTGCCGCAAGTATTAAAAAAGAAAAATCGAGTGAATATTGTGGTATTAATTTGCAAATGCATCAACCAAGTGGAAGTGTAAATTGGTGTTGAAAATCAACAAACAATGGAAAATTGATTATTTGAACAGAGACTGTACAGTGCTGTGGTGAAGTGTAAAATAAAAAAACAAAAAATAAAGGTGATGAGCCACAGCCTGTCTGCCTTGAGCTGTGTCGAGGAGCCCTTACCACTGGAGGGGGGAACTTCTCGATAGTCAAAAGGCGCTACGTGTGCTTTTCAAACACAAGAACTTTCACTTGCTCCGATCTACAAATTATATCACACAATCACTCGCGATACGTCTATGCGTACTATAAAAAAAATGTGCACTAAAAATCAACCACTTACCTCGAATTTAATGTTAAACGATATATGGACTGTATGATGTGTGATGTCTGCAGGGTGGTATGATGATAATGGACTGTATGATATGTATGGATGATGTGATGTGATTATGCGTGTGATGTGATGCGATTATGCGTGTGATGTGATGCGTTGTGTGTGTTGCTGTCTCTGTTACGCTGTCACTCGCTGCTCTGTATATTCGCTATGTTAGTGATTTTGATGTGTCTCCGTGTATTTAATTGGAAGTTAAATAATTTCTGCGCTGGTTTAGTAATCCAAATGTTTTTGAATGGTGTTCACAATTGCTCACGGGATATTCCTGGCGAGATGGACCAAATGTTACGGCGGCTTGCTACTTGGTAGGACACTACCAAGTTATAAGCGCTCGTAATAAGGGGTGAGTGGAAGAAAGTAAAGAAAAACTCGTTAGTTCGTATAAACAAACAAAAGTACACAGGTTTATTAAAGCAACGTTTAAAATGTATTAACAAGTGAACGTAATTGAATTTAAAATGAATTAATTAATCAAATCAAAATCTGTGGAAAGGAAATTTGGAAATTTGACGAGTATGGCTTACCTTGGGTAACTTGGCTGCTGGCGATCTCTTGTACGTTCGTAAAAGAAGTGGTAGAGCTATTATTAATTTAGTTCGTCGCACCCGCCGAATGCTAGCTCTCGCTATTATCCGGCCGGGTGCACGGTTATCGGTTTAAACCGAGATACATTGGAAGAAAGCTCTGCACATTAGGGTGTGCCGTAATATTTAGGCCGGTGGCCTAAACATGCCGGCCCCCTTGCGGCAAGCAATATTTAACACGCACCCGGCGGCCAAGTCCCGTACAGGCAAGATTAATATGGCTAAAACTTAAATCTAATTTGGAGTCCCGTGCTGGAGCGTCAACGCTGCGCAGATTCCCTGTGTGCGGTTCCTGTGGGTGAAAGAAACTATTAGTCGATATGTACGTGGGTTGATTCTAGTGCACTTTACTTATTTTGTAACATATACCCGGTTATTGCGGGTGGGCTCTGGTCCTTCGAGCCGGATCTGAACCAGCGACCTATGGATATCAACAAC